>JAJLVP010000251.1:213339-229905 GCA_030570435.1 Pichia ethanolica | reverse complement strand
TCTAATAATGATAATAAGATAGTACTATATATAAAGAAAATCGCGGTATGTAATTTACTTTCTTGATATGTAAAAATTGGTCTTTATTTAATTAACTTGATTTTATTCAAATTTTAATTTAATTCGCGTATTTTATTTTTCAACTAATTTTTTCTTATTATTATCTAAATCCACTTACCAAAATTTACTATTTAGTATCAAATTTACTATACTCCGATTATTTATTTGTTTATATTTATTATTTCTTTATTATTTCTTTATTATTAAATTATTTAAATAAATACTTTTGTCATTCCTAATTTTATCATTATCTATTTACTTAATTATTTTTTTTTCCTTTACTTTAAAATATTTAATTATTAAATCAATTAACAAATAAAAATAAATAAATAAAAATGTCCGGTGGTAAAGGTGGTAAAGCAGGTTCATCTGAAAAAGCTTCAACTTCAAGATCAGCAAAAGCTGGTTTAACATTCCCAGTTGGTAGAGTTCATAGATTATTAAGAAAAGGTAATTATGCTCAAAGAATTGGTTCTGGTGCTCCAGTTTATTTAACTGCAGTTTTAGAATATTTAGCTGCTGAAATTTTAGAATTAGCAGGTAATGCAGCAAGAGATAATAAAAAGACAAGAATTATTCCAAGACATTTACAATTAGCAATTAGAAATGATGAAGAATTAAATAAATTATTAGGTCATGTTACAATCGCTCAAGGTGGTGTCTTACCAAATATTCATCAATCTTTATTACCAAAGAAAACTGCAAAGGTAAAAGCTTCTCAAGAATTATAATTTATTTAAAATTCTTTTATTTTATATATGTATATGAATGTATATTAGTTTGAAAAAAAAAAATATTATTATTTAATTAAAAAGTAAATTTAAATTTATTTATTTTGTGAATATAAATCAACAACTATATTAATTAATGAAACTAAGACTTCAGCTCCAATTAATAATATAACAATTAATTCTAATTGTTCATCATTATTATGACCTAATTGTTCTTTTAACATTTGTAATAAATCACTTATAATTTCTAATCTTTGATTTAATAATGCAACTCTTTGATTAATTTCTAAATATCCTCTAGTTGCTTGATAAATTGGTTCTAATTCAGGTTCTGACCACATTAATTCCGGTGAATCTAAAATTGAACCATGTAAATTAATATTAATCCTTAAAATAAATAATTCACCAATACTTTTCATAATTTCTTCTCTACTCATTTCAACTTTACCAGTTTGTGAAATTTGTTGAGGTATATCTTGTGTATCTTCAATTGTATTATCAACTAATTCTTCAAATAATGATATTTTAACACTTTGAGAAATTGCATATGATATACTTAATTTTAACATATGATTCGAATCATCCCTTAATGTGAAAAAATCATTATAAATTCTTGGTTGATAACTTTGTGTTACATAATAATTAAATTCTTCAGTTTGAACATCTTCATCAGCTAATTTTTCATTCTCAAATTTTGCTAAATCATATAAAAATAATCTTTCTTCACGTTTTGTAAATCCCCATAAAACAACAACTCCATATTCAAATATAAATATATCAGTATATCTTTTACCAACATCAATTATACCACCTTCATCATGAAGTTTAATTGATTCTTTTTTCTTATTACTATTGTTATTATTATTACTATTATTACTATTATTTGATTCAATTGATTTATTACTTGATGAACTATTCCTTCTCCAATCTTTATATGTAAATGGCGTATAAATACATTCATCAAATAATTTTGGAGCTGTTGAATGAATCCTCCTTTTATCTTTTAACCATCTAATAAAATCTCTCATTCTATAAGATCCTGCAGTACAATATGCTGTAACTCTTGGTAACATCGATCTGTGTTTTTTACCTAATCTAGCTGCATCTTTCCTTGCATTTCGATCTTTAATTTTTTGTAATGAATATTGTTTTAGTGCAGTTGCTTTATTATTACTTATCGATAATTTTTTGTCATTTTTTACATTAACCTTATTTTTTTCATCATCAGTTGATATATTGCCTTCGTCTTCTTCCTCTTCCTCTTCAATGTTCTCATAATCTAATGATTCGGGTAATAACTTTAATTTTTGAATAACTCTTGACGTTCTTTGTGGTGTCATATTGGGTCCTAAAGTTTTAGATATTACTTTTTTATTACCACTTGGTGTTGTTGTTGTAGTTGTAGTAGTAGTAGTATTATTATTATTATTATTAGTAGTAGTAGTAGATGTAGCAGAGTTACTATTATCTCCCGTTAAATTTATTTTATTTACATTGGTGTTGTTATTCTGCTGTGATATCTCAATATCAGCTGCTCTTTGATAAGGATTTTCCGTTAATAAAGCAGTAGATTCATTAGGTTCATTGTTCGACATGTTTTAATCTATTCAATCCAAACTTTATCTATCTATTTCAGTATCAATATATAACAAATTGAATACGTAAAAAAAGGTAGTTAATTCATCAATCTATGACGTTTTCTATAAAATTTTTATCAAATAAAATAAAATAAATAAAATATTTATTTGTGGATTTTCCTTTAAATAGTAAAGAAAACGGGTGCGCTTTGGGAAAGATAAATTTATCTCCCCTTTTTATTTTTATTACGGGCAAATATTCGTATCAGAAATATAAGCAGGTGTTAAATCTTTATCTTTATGAGCCTTCCTTGTTTAAGCTTATTACAGATGTATTATTCCATTAACAGATAATGTAAAGGAAAGCATTGATGCTTTATTTTTACTCTATAAAATAAGAAAAGGTTAAAAAAAAACAAGAAAGAAGGAATCATCTATTAATCGGAATATATACTCCTTTCACCTTGATAATTGAATCTACACTATCTTATGAGGATTGATATACTCTATTAGTTGATAGAGAAGGTTATATCATTCAAAAAAGTTGTTATTTAATATCATGTATGATATTAAATAACTTATAAACTTTAAACCACCATTCTTTTTTCATTTGTAATATTACTAAACAATGTATGTGACTAAACAATACAGGAATTTATTCACATTCATATCCATTGAACATATTATTTGTCTTTTTAATATAAATTCATGGTTTTAATATGTAAGTTAATAAAGAAGATAGTATTATTTATTGTAAGAAATCGATTGAATAAGTACTATATGATTACTTTGTTATCTGTCGACGCGTCGATTTGATAGATAAAAAAATTTTCCTTTTTTTTTCTTTCAACTGAAAAAAAAATTATTTTAACATGAATTTTTTAAATTTTTTTCCTCTTATAAAATACTATTCCTTTTAATTTATTTAAATATCCCTGATATACAAACAACTCATATCTTAATATCAATTCCAATGGTTAAGAAGGTTCAAAAAACAGCATCTTCTCGAAGATTTGCATATAAATCTTTTAGGGATCATGTTGACTCAATTAAAATTGATCCATTAAAGGATATTAAAAGAAAAGCATTTCATGATGCTGAAATATCACATTTTTTATCAACTTTAGAACATTGGAGGGAAGTTAATTTATCAAAACATTTCCAAGACTTAATAGAAATAGTTGAACCAATTTCCATGACTTTACCTCAATTAATTTATCATAAAGATAAAATATTTAATGCATTAGATAAAACTTTATCATTTAATGATTCGTTATCTTTACAACCAACTCTAGAATTACTTTCACAATTTGTTCATGATTTAGGACCCGATTTTATGGTTTATTATCAGCGTTCATTAGAAATAATTAGAGAGATTGCGTTAAATCAAAATGATCCTCAATCTTTAGAATTAATTTTTAATACTTTGGCTTATATTTTTAAATATTTATCAAAACTTTTAACAAAAGATCTAAATCCAACTTTTATGACATTATTACCTTTATTAACAGTTAAAAATAAAGATTATGTAACTAGATTTGCATCGGAGGCTCTTTCATTTTTAATCAGAAAATCAAAAACTATTAATTTACAATCGTTTTTAACTAATGTTTTCAATTCTGAAGTTTTATTGAATGAAAATTCAGAAAGTTATCATCTTGGTTTAACTATAATGTTTACTGAATCTTTTAAAAGTGCTTCAGGTGTATTACATTCAAAAACAAGTTTAATTTTACCTTTATTGACCAAAGTTTGTTTAACAAATTCAAAATCAACTTCAATTTTATCAGATATTATAATGGATTTATTGGATTATACAGAAACCAAGGAAAATTCAACTTTATTATATTCTGTATTATTGGATACTTTAAGAAAAGATTTGAAATTAAATGAAAATTCTTTAAATTATCAATATTTAACTTCGATTACTCAAATATTGCTAACTTTATCATTTGGTCAATCTGGTAGATTGATTAGTGATTGGAATTCTATTGTTAAATTTATTGATTTATTATATAAATCATCATTATTGATTAATTTGGATGATGATGATGATAGCAGCAATACTGATAAAGATACTAATAATTCACAAAATTTAAAATTAGATTTTAACAACTCAATGGCTTCTTTATGTTCAATCATAATAAGAAATTCAGATATGGTTACATTATCCAAAAATCATGTTAATATTTTAAATATTATGGCAAAATTGGACGATGGTTCAGTATTTCTTTCTTTTATTGATATATCATTAGGTTTAAATAAGGAAAGAACGATTCAATTTACTAAAAATTCAATTACTTCATTTATAGCTAAAAATTGGCAAAATAATTATAAAGAAATTGCATTATTTTTAGAAAGAATAAATAATGAAAATTTAGTTAATTCAAATTCAGGTTTTAATATTATTATATCATCTGATTTCAAATCATTTATTTTAGAATCTTTTAACAATATCCATTCAATTGAAAATAAAAATGCTTTAATTAATAATTATTGGAGATTATTAATTTTAAAACATTGTAAAATAGATTTTAATCCAGATTTATTAATTAAATTTTTATCATTAATTGAAAATAATAAATTAATATCTGATTTTTTTATTTTAGATGTTTTTGGTGCAACAATTGGTGCTATGGTACATCAAAAATTATCAGATGATCAATATTTAGAAATTTTACAATTGTCTTCAAATAATTTTGATAATTTAATTAATAGTTCCATATTTTTATCAAATTTTAATGATTTTATTACATCAATTGAAATTCAAAATTCAAAGGCAATAGAATTTATTAAATTAAATAAAACCCACTTAATATCATCTTTATCTCAAATTTTAAAATCACCATCTCATGATAATAGGGAAATAACTTTGAATTTGATTATTTCAATATTTAATAAATCTGGTGATGAAATTCCTGATGCAATTTTAAAATGTCGTGTGATTGAACAAATTCCTTTAACTTTACAAAATGCAAGAGATGTTCCTTTAAGATTTAGAAATTTAGCTCAAGATTACTCTTCAGAGACTGCGTTGACAAATAATATAGTTTGTAACTTCTTATTTGGTCAACTAAGTAATAAATTTTCACCTTCTTGGCAGGGAGTTCAAGAATTTTTAATTAAAGTTATAAATCAAGTTTCAGATCTAGTATGGAAATTAGCAATTGAATTTATTTCAATGAATTATAAGGAACTACAAGAAAAACCATATTTAATTTATGATTTTGATCATTTTATAGTTAAAAGTGATATTACAAATTGGTTACCACAAGATTCAAGATTACACACAATTTTGGTTAATTTTGAAGAAAATACATTTCATAAATATGAAGCTGTTAATTATTCAATTATTGAGCTATCTGAATCTAGAAAAAAATCCAGTTTACCAACAGATTTTATGAGATATCAAGTTATTAAATTATTGAATAAAATTCCACAAGTTGCTGAATCTAATTTTATTGATTTGGTACCATTCCTTATCCATGAAGATTCTGATGATGTTTCAGATGTTCAAAATGGTTCTTTATTATCAGGATGGACAATGGCAGACAGAAATGGTTTAATTGAAATAATGACACATTTTAGTAAATTAAAGAAAGTACCTCATGCAGATAAAATTAAGGATTTATTATTGGTTCTTTTGATGGATAGGCAAACAGAAATTCAAAAGTTAGCATTAGACTGTTTATTAAATTTTAAAAATCCAGTTTATAATAAATATCAAAATCATTTGAAGAATTTATTAGATGATACATTATTCAGAGATGAAATTGTTTTATTTTTACAAAATAATGAAAATAATAAAATCGAGGACAATGACATTCCAGTTTTATTACCATTAGTTTTAAGAATTTTATTTGGTAGAGCACAAACTTTGAAAACAAATAGTACTAAAACAGGTAGAAAAATAGCAGCAATCAAATCATTAAATAATTTAAGTGATATATATGTTACACAATTTTTACAATTAACATTTTGCAAGTTTAATTTTTCAAAATTTGAAGAGTCACAAAAAATCGAATTGGGTGACATTAATAGAAAATTATTAAAGCACATAAATGGTTTTATAAACATGAATCTTGAAGTTACCGAAACTCTTGGTAGAAACCATCGTCAATGTTTATCTGTTCTTGTTGAACCATTAATCTATTCATTATCGGTAGTTGAAAAAGTTATATCTAATCTTGAATCAATTGATGATAATGCTATTGAAAAAGCTGCACGTAATGGTAGAAAATCTGGTTTTAAGTTATTATATCAATTAACACAATATTTAGGTGATGATTTCGATTGGAAACCATATGGAAACGTAATTTACGAAAATTTAGTTGAATCTAAAATGGATAAATTTGCTGAAGAAAATTTAAGTGGTGCATCTTCTTTAATGAAAATTATGACAAAACTTTGGTGTGTACCAAGTAGATTATTCTTTTTGTGTATGGATGATTTTAAACCAATCAAAGTTTTAATGTCTATTTTGCCAAATCCAAACGCAAAAGATGTTGTTCTTGTTCTTATTTTGCAACTTATTTTATCATTATTGAATTTACCATCAAAAACTGATGATATTGTTGATTTATTAACAATCGTTATTTCACATTGCTTAGAATCCTTAGTCTTAATATTTGAACATAGTTCAAATAGTGAGGTTAATTCCTTAGCTGTTCAAGTTTTACTTTCTTTTGTTTCAAATGATTATGTGACTGATAATGATAACAGAAGAGTTCTTATCAATTCATTAACTGCCGCTTTGGAAAAACCAGTAACACAAATTGACCTATCTGTAAAAATTGATATTGTTAGGATGATATCTTTACTTGTTGAAAATTATGAATGCTCATTTAATGAAATCATTCCAATTTATTCAAATATTTCAAAATTATATAGTACTTGTCAACAATCAGAAATGAGAAATGTCGTTTCAACTGTGTTTTATGGTGTTAGTAATAGATTTAGTGAACTTGAAAAAATTTGTCAATTGATTATTGATCTGAATGCATATGATTCCAAAAGATTTAGAGAACCTGATTATGATAGAAGACTTCAAGCATTTACAGAAATTAATGAAAAGGAATATAATCAATTAACAACTATTGAATGGATACCTATTCTTTATACATGTATGTTTTTTATTAATGATGAAAATGATCAAACTTTAAGATCATCTGCATCTTATACCTTTATGAGATATGTCGATGGTTTTTCAGAAAAATCAGAGGATGAATCAGTTGAATATATAAAACAACTAAAAGAATTTATCATTCCAACAGTTAAATCAGGATTGAAAAGGAAGAATGAATTAGTTAGATCGGAATATATCCGTGTTTTAGATCATATTGTGGGTCATGCTAAATACCTCAATGAATTTGATGATATGAAAGTTCTTTTGAAATATGATCTTGAAGATGAAGAATCCAATTTCTTTGAAGATGTTATCCATTTGCAAGTATATAGAAGACAAAGATCTCTTAGAGGTATATCTAAATTAGCATCTCAATTAAAACCTGATAGTATTTCACATTATATTTTACCGATTATTGAACACTACGCTTTTTGGACGGAAGAAAAATATAGAAATGTTGCTAATGACACTATGCCTTGTGTTAAACATTTAGCACAATTTATTACATGGAATCAATTTAGAGCGATTTTATCAAGATATATTAATATCATGAAAACAGCACAAGTGAAGGAAAATAATGAAAGATTAAGAGATTCAATTTTATTGATTGTTTCCATGTCATCAGCTTTAAGGGAATGGACGCTTAAACCAGAACTTAAACCATCTGATTATCCAAAAATTGAAAAAATTGATTCCTTTGTAGTATCAGAAGCAATTCCTCAGTTGCAAAAAGTTTTATCTGTTAGAAATGAAGATACTGTTGTTTTTAGAGTTCCATTATCAGAAGCACTTATTTCATTAATTATGTGTTGTTCGCAAGCTAAGATTGATTCTGAACTTGCAGGTTTGTTGACTAGCGTTTGTCAAATTTTAAGAGCTAGGTCTGAAAATTTAAGAGATTCGGTTAGAAAACATTTGGGTAGAATTGCTATTTCTCTAGGTCCTCATTATTTGAAATTTATTATCAAAGAATTGAAAGGTGCATTAACAAGAGGTCCTCAAATCCATATTTTAAGTTTTACAATTCATTATTTAATTACTCTTATGAGTCCATATTTAGAACATGGATCCTTAGGTGATTCAGTTTCTATGATTATGGAATGTATTATGAATGATATATTTGGTGAAGCATCGGAAGAAAAGGAAGCTACGGGTTATAGCAATAAAACAAAGGAGATTAAGCATAATAAAAGTTTTGATACTGGTGAGCTCATTGCCGCCAATATATTCTTAAAAGATTTCAATCATCTTTTAACACCTGTCAAATATTTATTAAATGAAAGATTATCCTTTAAATCACAAACTAAATTGGAACAATTAATGAGAAGATTTTCACAAGGTTTAAACAAAAATGAAGAGTCTTCATCGACTGACATTTTAGTATTATGTAATGAAATTTTTAATCAAGCTACACAAATTGTTGAAACAAAAAAGAAACAAACTCCTAAAGCTGTAGATGAAAAGACAGAAAGATTTCTGGTTCAACTTGATAAAAGAGCACAGAAAACGCAAGTAGAATATTCATTATATGTTAAAACGTTACAACAATTTTCATTTGATTTGTTAAAGACAGCCATATCTAAAAATGATAATTTATTTAAAGCTGCATATTTAGCACCATTTGTTCCTATGCTACAGTCAAGTCTTTCTTCTGAAGATGAAGGTGTTGTTATTTCATCATTGAAGGTATTAACAATGTTGGTTAGATTGGAGTTTGTTCCAGAAGTTGACGCCAAATTTACTGAAGCTGCAAGTGATGTTTTAAAAATTTTACAAGATATGCCAAGTACAAATAATGATATTTGTCAAAATTGTTTGAAGTTTTTGAGTAATGTTATTCGTTTCAAGGATGATTTGGAATTGAAGGATTCAGCAGTAAGTTATATTTTGAAGAAAATTGAACCTGATTTAGATTCTCCAGAGAGACAACATACAGCTTTTGGATTTTTAAAGGCAATTATGTTTAAAAACATTATGATTCCAGAAATATATGACTGTATGGATGTGGTTTCAAAATTAATGGTTACAAGTACTACTGCAGAAATTAGACAAGTAGCTAGAAGTGTATTTTACAATTTTTTGATGGAATATGATCAAAGTAGAGGAAAATTGGAAAAACAATTTAAATTAATTATTAATAACTTGAAATATCCTGCGCAAGCTGGTAGATTATCTGTTTTGGATTTAATTTTGACAATTGTTAGAAAATCTTCGAAAGATCTATTATCTAGATTAACTACATCATTTTTTATTGCATTGGCAAATGTTTCAGTTACCGATGATAGTCCAAGTTGTAGAGAAAGTGCGTCTGAAATATTAGGTTTAATGTTCAAACGATTAGATGATAGCGGAATTGATTTAGGATTTGTTGAAAAGTATTTGAGTGCCTGGTTAAATCAAACTAAGAAGAACTTATTGATTAGATGTGCATTAAATGTTTATAAAGTGTATATCAACTCAATTGGTTTTGGTAGAAGTACTATATTAGATGATTTAATTTTTGATCGTATTAAGAAAACATTGAAATCGGCAAAAAGATCTGATGATGATGAAGATGATGAAGATGGTGAAGATGATGATAAGGTTTCTATTGAAGCTGAATGGCAAATGATTTATTCATGTCTTACTGTATTTGAATCACTATCTGATAAGACAAATATTTTCATGAATATATACGAAGATATTTGGAATGATATTATTAGTACAATGTTATATCCTCATTCATGGATTAGATTGGCATCATCTAGACTGGTATTTAAATTATTAAGGAATATTGTTGATGAAGAAGCCAAAGATGTTGAATTTAATGTTGATGATGCTACTATTCAAACGATTGCATATAGAACTTTCCGACAATTAGGGGCACCAAATATTTCAGAAAAACTTGCCTTGCAGGGAATTACAAATCTTGTTTACATTTCTAAGAAATGGAACAAAGAAAATACAAAATATATATCATTCAATAAACATGAAGATGATATTAGATCAGACGATGAAGATGGTTCTCATAAAGAAAAGAAAACATTTGTTAATGCATTTGATTGGGCATTAAATAGATGTGCAGCTATATTAAAAAATGATTCAAGAAATATTGATGATATGATTGTTACTAAAAGAGCTATTATTTCATATTGTGAATTTTTATCGACATTTTTAAGTGCTGAAACTTTAAAAGAAGCATTATCTGAAAAATTATTAATTCCATTACTTCATATCTCAGAAGGTGAAATTAATGAAAAGGAAGACCAAGAAAAGGCATTACCTACACTAGCAACAGTTTGTTTGGGTAAATTATCTAAAAAAATTGGATTGTCAGATTATAATGTTCTTCTTTCCAATGCAATGAAGATTATTCAACAAAGAAGGTATGAAAGAAAGACTAAGAGAGCACAGATGTCATTAAACAATCCAGAACTTGCAGCAAAGAGAAAGTTAAAGAAGCATTTCAAAGGTAGAGAGAAACGTAAATCTAATAAAGATGAAAATGGATTTTACAAACCAAAGAGAAGAAGAATGTAAATAGTGTTAAATTGTATAAATTTATAAATTAAAAAAAAAGTTAATAGATTTTCTAAACATAATAATTATTGTAAAAATCGTAGGAGTTATGTCATTAGTTGACAGACTTATTATATTAAAAAAGGATTATAAATAAAAACATATATCCATATTATACAGATATCTTGGAAAAAATCAAGACAGAAATAATTATTACAATTCACTACCCTCATTAAATGAAGTTTCAAGTTCAGACTTCAACAACGGAGTTTCAGACTTTAAATCATCATCTTGTAAACCATCTGTAAAGTCAGCACTGTGTTGAGTATCATCTTCATCATTATCAGCGTTTTCTATTTGTTTAGTGTTATGATTGTTATTATTATCAACTTCTTCTTCTTCTTCTTCCTCTTCATCATCATTGTCTTCGTCTTCTTCCTCGATCTCTTCCTCTTCTTCTTCTGGAATTTCCAAATTAGAAACTTCATCGTTATCACTAGTATTTTCTAAATTGATATTTTCTTTTTTGATAGATATTTTACTTAAATCATGATCATGCTCATCATCTTCGTCATCACCTGCATCCCCTTCTTCATCTTCTTCTTGCTCATCATCATCTTCTTCCCTTTCTACTCCTTCTTCTTCTACTCCTTCTTCTTCTTCTTCCTCTTCATCTTCGTCATCTTCTTTTCCTACTTCTAAATCATCATTATTTGTTATATCATCAATTCCTTGAATTGAAGTATCATGTTCTTCATCTTCAGCATCAACTAATTCATCATCTTCTATATCATTTTCAATTGGTGTATTTTCACCAGCGGTTGTTATACTAATTGGAGTTTCAATTTCAACTTCTGGTTCAATTTCAGGTTCAAGTTCAGGTTCAACTGAAGCTGGATTACTTGATTGAACAGCTGCTAATCTTTCTTGTTCTTTAATATTAGCAAATTCTTCAACTGCTTTATGATATCTTTCTTTATCCTTTTCATACATTTCAAAATAAGGTTTTTTATCATCATTTGACATTTTCCTCCAAACATCAGTCATTGCCCTTGATAAATCTATATGTTCAGTTGGATGTTCTTTTGCCCATTCAGATTTTACACGATCTCTTTCAGCATCACAAAAGAATAAATAAGCATTTGTTGGTCTCTTTGGTTCTCTTGGATCTCTAATTCTCTTCCTTGAAGATGAAGTTGAACCATTTGAAACACCTCTTTTTCTACGAGTTTTACCATTTGTTGAATTTAATTGATTTGAAATTAATGAATTATTTATAAATTCTTGTTGTCTTTCAGATATTAAATCACCTAAAGCATTTGGTAATAAATTTTTAATATTTGATAAAGATAAAGGAGTTTTATTTAATAATTTAGTTAAATCATCTAATGTTAAAGATTCAATTGAATCTGCATTTATATCAGATGGTTTAAAATTATTTAAATTTGGATAAGCAAGGTAATCACTTTTTTTCTCTAAAAATTCTAAAAGTAATGAATATTCAAATCTTAATCTTGAAATTGAATCTTTTGCTCTTGAAACTCCAATTGTCCTAACTTGATTTTGAGCTTCTATATCAGCAATTTTTTGTTTTAAATCTTTACATTTTTGTTTTAATCTTAAGGCTTAATTAAAGAATATAAAAGAGAGTTATGTTAGTATCATAATAAAATAAATGATATTATATAATAAATTTATAGTACATACCTTCTGTTTCAAATGGTATTATTTGTTTATTTGTTTTATTTGGTTTCGAATCTTTGGATTGAATCTCTAAATCTTTCTCTTTTGTCTCTTTCATATTTATATTATTACTATTGTTGTTGTTATTTATTGTTGTATCGGAAGTTGAATTAAACATTGGATAATGATAAGATAATAAATATCAACTTAACCTAATACTAATAAAATTGTTGATATCGGTAATATTATTATAATTATAATATGATTTATTAAATAGTATATTACTACTACTATTTAGTAGTAATTATGTATTTACATTCTGAGAACCTACACACTACGTTGTTCGTCCAACACATTTTGTGAAGTCTCTTCATCGTTGACGGCAACAATGGAAGGGAAACGGGGGGGAGAAAGGAAAAAGACAGTGAGAAGTTTTTCACAATTTCCTCGTGGGGGGGCAGAAAAATGAGCTGGTGTTTAAGTGTTTAAGTGTTTAAGTGTTTAAGTGTTTAAGTATTTACAAACAGTTACAAACCTTCGAATTTACGGATACCGTTCTCTTGCAATGCATTCTTGTTCTTGTTCTTCTTGTTCTTCTTCTTCTCCTTCTTGGACTGCCTCTCGTTGTCCTTGGAGAGTTCCGGGTTGTCGATCTGGGCAAGGATTTGATCTTTGATCTGGCAGAGTTCAACAACTTTACCCTTTGTAAAATCTGTTTCATCATCACTGTCAGGGATTTCCACTCCAATTTCAGATTCATTAGAGTCATCAGATATCTTGGTTTTTTTAGTTACAGTTTCATTGGATGTGAGAGCATTCATTCGACGTTTAAGAGAATCTGCAAGTGATCTTTTCCTCATAGTATTGTCTTCCATAGACTGTATCTTCTCTGATTCCATATCATCTAACTCGTTTAATTCTTTTTCAAATTCTTTCTCTGAATCCTCTATAAATGATTCTTCTTTATTTACTTTTACTTCGTTATCACTTGAATTTATATCACTATAAGCATCATCATCATCATCCTCTTCTTCACTTTCTTCTTCACTTTCTTCTCCTTCATTATTATTATTTGATTCATTTTCCCAAATTTTAAAACCATCAGTTCCAAAACTAACAAGTCTATAATTATAATCTAAATCTAAACCTAAAACTTCATCAATTTTATCATCCTCTTCAGGATCATGTTGTAAAAATCTTTCAATTACTTTACCACCTTTAATATCAATTTTAGCAATATGACCATTTGAACAACCACCATACATAAATCTTGATTCAGAATCCATTGCACTAATTAAACTTTCAACAGTTTCATTTTTAACAATTCTAATTCTACTAATTTGATCTTCCCATTTATTTATTTCAGGTTTCCAAATTGTTATAATTCCATCACCCATACCACAAATCATTGTATCTTGCCTTTCTTGATCAAGCCATGATGAACATAATATTTCATCCTCTTGATCTTCACTTGTATTTAAAGGTTTATCAGATTTACGTAAATCTAATTCACAAATTGTTGTACTACCAGTTGTAATTATTTTATAATCACTTTTAGGCCAACAATAATTAATTGAATTAATACCTTCACCTAAATGTAATTTTTGAAATGGTTTATAAATTAATTTTAAATGTTTATCCCTTGTATCATTACAAATTAAATTACCATCTTCATCACCAACTATTAAAAAATTTTTATTTGGAGTACTTAAACATTTTGTAAATGCACTAATTTTAAAATTATAATTATTATCTTTAATTGAATTAAATTTAGATATAACTTGACCTGTTTTAGTATCTGCAGTTTTAATTACACCTTCTGATCCAATTGAATGAATTAAATTACCATTTGATGGTAAATCAAAGCATAAATCACGACATGATTTTTTATGTCTTTTAGTATGCCAATTAACAATAATTGAATTATCATCAAAATTATCATATTTAACGCAACTAATATCATATGGAAATTTATCTTGATCATTATAAATTTCTTCTAATTTTTCAATATCATATCTATAAGTTTGAACATGACCAGTTGCTGTACCAGTTACAAAAATTGGTTCACTTGGATGACATTTTGCTGTAAATAATGGATCTGCTTGATGATGAATATTGAAAATTGGTTTCCTCGTAAAATTAAATTGTTTACCCTTATCTTTTTTACTCATTTTAATATTATTTAATCGAATTATATATTAATAGAGTTTAGATCTGTGTAAAATTATTAAATGTTAAATAAAATAAATTAATGAAATGTTTAAAAAAAAAATAAAAATGAAAATAAAAATAAAAAAAAATTAAAAATGTGAAAATTTGATAAGAGAGCACGTGATCTGCTTACATAATTATTATTTTTTTTTTCACAAATAAAAAAGAAAGCTTCTTTAATTTTTTAATTTTTGAAAAGAATTAATTGAAATTGGAAATTTATAAAATCAAAATCATTTTTAAAACTTTTCACGTTATATCGTTGTGTAAATTAACACTCTGAACGATTTTGCATATAATATATATATAATTTGAAAGTTAAAGTTGTAAATCCCAGAGTTACCTAATGTTTGAGTTCTATATTGACACAATCGGGTCGTTAATTATCGTTACATTTTCCTTTTAGCTGCTCTAGCCTAGTGTGCAACGCGATAGACGTTGTAATTATACCAAACTAGCCACTGTTCGAATTAATTAGATATATTTAATAGAAAGGGGAAAAACACAGACGCGTCGGTGATATAATATATGTGTATATATATATATATATATATATATATTCTGCATCACGTGAAATGACGAAATCGAAATGCGCATTTCGTTGTTGTTTTGTCACTCCCCAAACTGTGGCTGCAGCAGAAAAATTACTCTTTTGGGAAGTCCGAGTAGTGAATTCTTCGTTGAGCTGACTTGATTTCAGTGTCGGTTTCAATTTGATTTAGTTGAAAAATTATTGGCTTTACCTTTTTCTTTTTTCCATTTGTCAATATTTCAATATTTCAATATTTCAATTATATATATTTAATTATTTACTCTGTGGCTTCTCTTCTTTTCTTTTCAGTATTTACTAACTTACTTGATTTTTTTATTTTTTTATTTTTTTATTTTTTTTCGTTTTATATAAATAGTACAGGAAATTTAAAAATTAAACAATATGGCAACTAATATTACATGGCATCATAATTTAACTCATGATGAACGTAAACAACTCGTTAAACAAAATGGTGCAACTTTATGGTTTACAGGTTTAAGTGCATCAGGTAAAAGTACAGTTGCTTGTGCATTAGAAAGAAAATTACTTGAAAATAAAATTCAAAGTTATAGATTAGATGGTGATAATATTAGATTTGGTTTAAATAAAGATTTAGGATTTTCTGAAAAGGATAGAAATGAAAATATCAGAAGAATTTCAGAAGTTTCAAAATTATTCGCAGATTCTTGCGTTATTTCATTAGCTTCATTTATTTCACCATATAAAAAAGATAGAGATGCAGCTAGAAAATTACATGAAGATGCAAATTTACCATTTATTGAAGTTTATGTAGATGTACCATTATCAGTTGCTGAAGAGAGAGATCCAAAAGGTTTATATAAAAAAGCTAGAGAAGGTTTAATTAAAAATTTCACTGGTATTGATGATCCATATGAAGCACCTGAAAATCCAGAAATTCACCTTAACACCCATGAACAATCCGTTGAACAATGTGTTGATGTTATCATTGAATACTTAAAAAAGGAGAAAATCGTTGCTTAGTTGACTATCCAGATAAACTTGTATATCTAATAATAATAAAATAATAATAAAATAATAATAAAACTTTAAAAATGTAACGTATACAACAAACAGTCTGTCATAAAAAGCTCATCCCTTTTTTTTTTCTTATTTTTTTTTTTTTTTTTT